>BGPR01002848.1:0-42679 GCA_013235015.1 Araneus ventricosus | reverse complement strand
ATGGGAGGATTGCATGAAATCATGCAATCTCGCATTGAATCTCGATGCAGGAAGTCTCGCGGATGAAATAAATACAATCTTTCAGGAAATTCAAAATATCCCTGAACTATCTGCTGCCCGGGGATAGCCCCCTGGGAGAAGCTTATGATTCTTGCCAAGGCGCTTCGGCCCAACACTGTAACACTGAACTAAGTGAACACCAGAAAAGATCACGACCTGTCAATCTTCAAAGCTTATTATAAAAGAAAATAAATAAATAATAATAATAAATAATCTATTAAAAACTAGATGCCAGTACCATCACTGCGATTCGTAGCACCCCAAATTAAGTCCTACTTGCTCTTTCCCCCCTCGCCCGACATGACTTTCACATCACAGAGGTGAGACCTCATTCCTTAAATTCATTTATAAACAATCTGTTTATGATAATATATATATATGTATATATATATATATATAATAAGTCACCAATATCAATATGCGAACTCGACTGTTTTCCAATTAATTAATGCAAGAACATGTCCTAATTTATAAAAAAAAAGCTTAGTCTCCTGTCCTTTTTTAAATTAAATGTCTGTAAATTCTCTAATTAGGTGCAAACAATTATATCATGCCACTAACCACTTATATTGCAATTTGAATTGGAAGATTAAAGCCCCTTGAGGCTGTGCGCTTCCAATGATCCTCCCACACACACATGAACATATTTTTGCAAACTGTGTGTAAATATTAATCTTGACAAATTTTTTAAAAAGTGAAAAAAATAAATGAAACACAAATGAAATTTGTGTTACTAAAAAGCTTAGTTTTTTAAACTTTAAAATTGAGTATAAGTATTTTTGTGACTTCATATTTTGGAAAGATATCGCCGAAAAATGACAAAATATTGATTAATTTTTAATTTTTTGTGGTTAAAAAATAAAGGTTTTGTAGTTCGAAGTCACACCGTTGCCTAGCAATGAAGTATCTATAAATTTGCTAATTTCAAAATAGTCTGCATCTATTCAATTATATTTAAATTAAATTTTAAAAAGGAATAAAATCTGATGGAAAACTGGCACAAAGTTGGTATCATTGAAAAGGTAGAAATTTTGAATTTTAGGATAGTATAAAAATATATCTCGTGGGAGATAAATTTCTCAGAAGTTAATGCGGTAAAATTGCAAAATTTGTGTCAATTAATAATTAACTGGATGTTTCAGAAACTTTTGCTCTTTGAAAAGTTGACAGTAATCTTTCTCTTGACTTAAATAATAAGTTTCGTTAAAATCGGTCAAGTGGTTTAGGAGATGTGGAACATGCATACAATGACTTTTATTTATATTAATATTTGCCGCGCTTTTATTATTTAGACAAAAAAAAATGAAAAAAACTTGTAAATAAAAAATAAATTAGTTTTTATTGCATTTTAATAAAAGCACTTTTAAAAGTTTTTATGTACTTTTCATATTTCATCAAGCAAGTTTTGAAAATTCAAACCCTGTCATGTGAACCAGTAACAATTAAATGTTAATGATCGCTGTAAATATGAGAGAGCTCCCTGGTTTCACGAAAAATTATGCCAATTTTACAATTCTACTAGCTTTCTGCTCGATATTAAATTTGCAGTGAAAAATCCAAATATTTAAATCAATGATAAAGTTCTTGTTCACCATCGCCAAGCAATCCTGTTATACCTATGGTTCTCAGGAATAACGTTATTCCTCTTCCTCAAAAGTTTATTCCCCCAAAAGTGACCACCCAAATTCTAATTGCCAGCGACAACCACAAAACGACCTTGAGAAGCAGCTGCCCGCCTCGCCTATTATAAGCGAGGGGGAAAGCAGTAGCGATTTTCTACGTCGGAGCCGGTTTTCGGGCGATAAACAGTGAGCAACTTTCTACGTCGGAGCCGGTTTTAGAGTAACTATTGAGGAGCGACTTTCTGCGACGGAGCCGGTTTTAGAATAGTCATCGGTGAGCGACTTTCTACGTTCCAGCCGGTTGAAGGGTTAATGCATATTGCATCTTCTCCACAAATGGAAGAATCAAATTGTCAGAATAAAATACTGTAGGAATTAAAGAATCAAATTCAGAATTTAACAAATAAGGTGCGAAGCATGCAAATTACTTCTACACATTCAGGCACTACAAGTGATCAAGGTAATGATTCCGCTGTTCCAGCTTATGGAATTAATTATACTGAGCAATACTTTACACCACAAAATATGTCTCCACAGCAGGGTAGCATAATTTGTAGCTTTTTCCAGAAGCGTAATCACACAATGTCTCAGTGTTTTCAATTCAAAAGACAATTGTGGGATATTAATAATTCAGATAATAGAAACAGTGATTTCTAACAAGGTTTTCCGTATAGGGCCGGTCAAAATTATAGAAAGCAAAACATTAGATTTCCTCAACAGAATTTTAGATCAACCAGACCCGAAAATAATGGATTTCAGCACACATTTAAGCCAACATACAGACCTCTCAATTCTGTTCGTGCTCCGAACACTTTCAAGCCACACAATTATTTTGGACCTTCGACGTCACAAAACTTTCGACCACAACAAAATTGAAACTTCAGGAGGGGCTGCTAAATGGTGGCGGAGCAACCTCTTCTCGACCACAGGCCACTAATTTTGATAAAACTAATGTATGCAGTGGTGAAAAGTTTAAAAATGTTCAGAATATTGAAAATTAGGAGAGTAGAAATCATAAAAATATTAATGAGAGAGCAACACAGAATGTGAATGAAAGAAAAATTTTGCACATAAACAATGTTTATGATGCGAACTTTTTACCCACAATAAAAGTTAAATTTGAGAATAATTATTATGTTATGCTAATTGAGAGCGGTAGTTCTGTTTCTCTTTTGGCAATGTCTGCATATAATGACATTAAGTGTCATACCAAAACACGACTATTAGCTCGAAATGTAATGATTCACACTGTTAATTCTCAACTTTCATTTTCATGTTGTTCGGAAAATTCCTTTAAAATTGACGAGCACCACTTTAAAAACCCTTTTTATGTTGCGAATTTTAAGCAAAGTACATTGATTTCTTATCAAAAAATAATGTCATTCCGCTAAAAATTAAGAAGAGACAGTGGTGGGTGATATTAGGAACGTAGGCGATATTTGGGGTCCATATCTTACACAGACAAATATTCTTTTCAACTTTTAAAATTTTCTTATAATATGTAGGCTTCATTAGTAAAGATAAATGTACTTAAATTTCAATGGGACTGAAAAACCATGCATTAATAGATGAATGAAACAAACGTTAAAAAGAATATTAACTATTACACAATAGAAGTAACTGTGTTATAAATAATAAATATGATATTAAACAAAATTGTGCTGTGTAGCAAAAGTGTAAAATATTTAATGACAATTCTGTATTAGTACTCAAAAATAGAAGGGTGAAAAAGTTCAAGAGCATAATTTAAATTATGTATGTTAAATCTAAAATCCATTTATTTGAGATCCATTAAACCAGGGATTTACAGTATAAGAAGTAGGAAACTAGAATAATGATATTTATAAACAAATTTTTCTTTCACTTTTTTTTCAGATGAAATTCATGTTGAAATTATAATGACAGAGGCAAAACTAAATGTAAAAACTTAACTATGTAAGCATGTTATCAGTAGAATTAAAAAGCACAACTTACCAGCGAAGCTTTTACTCATTTAATTTTTGCTGGTTTGTATTTTTAATTTTTCTTGATGTTTCAAAACTCAAAGAATTTTAATTTTAATGAATTAAATAAACATTACATGAAGGCAAAAATTAGTAAATGTAAAATTAACTAATATATGGGACAGATAATCTTAAACTTTTTGGCAACATTTATATTCATATATCTGATAGCATAAATTTTACTCCATTAATTTGTTAACATAAATATGTTTGGAACTCTGCATATTTATACAATTTACAAATACAAAACTTAATAAAAACATATACATTTCATTTAATATAAATTTCATATTTATATAAACAAATATCTTGAATGTTTTTACAAATCCAGAAGTATAGCTACAAGCCACTTAAAAATTGCGTCTATAATTCAATGTATAAAATTTAAGAAGCAATCTGATAACCAAAACAATATGCTAATATTTTTCCCCTAAAAATTTAAATTTCTAATTATAAACGAAAGGTTGGGCATATTTATACACTGCTCAAGACAATTAGGAAATATTATAATTTTGATATAAACTGCGGATCAAGAAATGTTTTCTTGTCTCATATATGATCTATAGGTGTTGTAAGATATGAGAAAAGAAAACGACGAAACGTACAAGGAATAATTAAATTTTGTTGACCATATTTTTCGGTAAACAAAAAATGCACAATTCCTGCATATTATACAAACAAACAAAAAATGAGATTTCTCGGGAAAAAATTAGTTTCAATAAGGGGTATGGTTTGCTCTGACCGAAAGCAATGTCGCACACCTACGAGGCATGGAATCAATGAGGTTATCATTGAGGGACTGGGGAATTCTACCCACTCCTGTAGAAGAGAGCTTTACAACTGTGGAATTGTTTCTTTGGATGATAAGCGATCGGCAGCCCTTCTCCCTAGAATGTCCCAAACATGTTCTATTGGGTTAATGTCTGGGGAATATGCATGCCAATCCATTCGAAGGATTCCTTCATCGAAAAAGAAATTACCCACTTGCCGAGCACGATGTGGCCTGGCGTTATCGTCCATGAGAATGGATTCATTCCCAATTGCTGCAGCGTAAGAGACCACAATAGTTCTGAGGATCTCATCCATATATCACTGAGCCGTCAGTGTTCCATTCCTGATAAGTACAGGTCGTTGCGGCCCTTGATAGACACACCGGTCCAGTCCATAACTCCGCCAAATCGGGCACTTTCGTGCACAAATTCAGGATTATTCCGAGTGCCACGTTCTCTCCAGATGATAATCAGCCTATTTTCAGGTTCTACACTAAAGCGGGACTCGTCCGTGTAGAGCATCTTTCTCCAAAACTCGTCCTAATCTCAGATGCTATAGGCCCAACTTCTGCAGGCAGCACGGTGGCCTGTTGTTAATGAAACACGAAACTCTGGTACCAGTAGCCCTCTAAAGTTGCTGTTGCAATAGAGTGGCATTCATACTGCAATTTCTTCTGGTCGTTAGTGTTAAATACCGATCCTTATTTTATGTTGTTGCTTGCGTACGTCCTTGTCCTGTTCTTCGGCGAACATTTCCAGTTTCCAAAAACCGGGAGAAAAAGAAACAATTCTTCCTCATCCACCATCTCGTCAGCTTCTGACAAAACAGACCCCTTTGCCCCCCCACAATGATAACACATCTTTCATAAAACTTCTGGAAAGCCTCAGAATTATAGTTAATAGCCAGACGGTCCCAAAGAAATTCTCTTCTATTCCCAAGCCTCACCTTCCCGTCTCATTGCAGCAAGACGCAAACTCAATCCTGGACCAACTGGAGACCAAGGCAAAACATTTGCAATCAAACAACAAGCAAACCAATCCACCACTGAAATCTAGATCTATCGGACATCAAACAGAAACGGCATTAAGCACCTCATCCAACTCACCAGCATCACAGCAAATCACCCCAGCACCTCCCTCGCTGCAGAGAAAATTCCCAAATCCATCCACCACATATGCAGAATTCACCAAGAAACATCAAGCAAGCAAAAAACCCCATCCTTGCTTCTATACCCAATGAAATCAGCGTAAAAATAAGAAGTCCTCGAGATTCTAAAAAGAGAAATAGCAAAGCCTTCAACCAAGATTAAAGATGTTCAGAAAATCAAAAACAGGGATGTGGCGGTGCATCTGGAAAGAGACCAGGACGTTAAGGAGCTTATTCAAACTATTAACAGTAAAGAAACGCTCAAGTCCACAATATAAACTAAAAAACCTGGGAAAAGGCACCCCAGTATTATAATTTACAATCTGCTTGATGAAACAACTGAAGACGAATTTCAGGAGGCCCTAGCGATTAACGTAGACATTAAGGAAAGGGTGAATATTATGTTCAAGCTCTCAGGCCGGCAACCAGGTACAGCCCACTGGATTCTCGAAACACCAAGTGAGAGCTTCCATAACCTGAAAAGGTTAGGGAAGCTCCTAATGCACTGGACTATGCACCAGGTCCGGGAATTTTTCCACATAAAGCGATGTAACAAGTGTCAAGGCTTCCGACATCTGGCTAAAGACTGCCCTTCCAATAGGTCTTCTTGCGGAAGCTGTGCTGGTCACCATCTCACTAGAAAGTGCAGATCACCTCAGGTGGTCTGCATCAATTGTGCTATGCACAACCAATTCCACAGAACAAAGTTTCCTGACTAACACCACACATCCGACAGCAGCTGCTCCTGCTACTTGGGAGAGGTAGCCCTCTACAAAGAGACTAGAGACTATTAATGGATTATGCTCAAACTTTTTATCTTAAACCCTCCTCCATCCAATCCAATAGCAACAAAAACCAAACTAGCCACAACATTCAACAGTTCATACTACAAAATAATTCAAACTTGCCATGGTCAACGTCCAGCACAACCACAACGGCAATATATGTAATACAAATAAATCTAGCTAAAAGTAAAGTGGCAACAGCTCACCTAGCTAAACTAGCATCGGAGATCAATATAAATCACTTCCTTGTGCGAGAACCTTATGTAAAAGAAGGTAAAATCGCTGGTGTCTCAAGAAATTGGCACCAGTGGCTCTCAAGTAACAACAAAACTGGAATCATCTCGCTGCCATCTACAAATAACCCAATTTTCATCTGCTCCACAACTAACTTAGCAGCAATTAAAATACAAACAATTACAGGCCCTGTCAATCTGATCTCGGCCTACTCCTCCCCATATGCAGAGCTGCAGGACACTGCCCATGATCTGGCAAATCTTTTAACAAACATTGGTCCAGAGCAAGCACTTATCGGGGCAGACAGGAATGCTCCAAGCAGACTGTGGGTTTATGCGAACAATAGCCCCAGAGGAAACATTATGGAAGACCTCATCTCTGGCCTCTACCTTCACTTGTTAAACGAGAAAATCTCAGAGCCAACCTTCCGTCGTCGGAATGCAATGGGATGGCCCTACCTAACGCTGGTCAAAGGAGTCAACTGGCTAGAACTGCATCTTCGAAAGTCAGGGATGAACTTAGTTCGAGTGACCATAAATATATTCATACTGAATTGGGAATAAGTGTACAAAACCACACGTACACTAGATTCAAAACCGCATACGGAGGCCACCGAAAATTCTCGATGCACTTCAGGAAAGAAATTACCCAAATCCATCAACAATTACTAGATTGCAACACAAAGCAGCAGCTGGATGAGTCAACCAGCTTCCTTCAAAGAGCGATCTTTCGCTGCTGCCAGAAAGCCTACAAATTGAAAAAAGTGAAACAATCTACAAAGGTCACCTGGTGGTCACAAGAGCTAGACATTAAAAAGAAAGAAATGCAAGCGGTTCAAAAGAGGGCTAATAACACCACAGGCACGGAACAAACAAGATATCATTTCCTCTTCAGCCGAAAGCAAGCTCTCTACAAGAAACTGTCTCTCAGAGCCAAACGTACATCGCTGAAAAACTTCTGCACGCAGACGAAAAATCCATACGGAATCCCATATAAAGCCATAGTCAAAGACAATCTCCCCCCATCAGACCTTTTCAGGATTATGGACCAGCCGGAAGAAGGCGACTCGCAATCCTTCGCAAACAGAATTCTTCAAGAGCTCTACCCACAAATCCCTATCTCCTTCCAACGCCAGCATCAGAACCTAACAGCCAGAGAAGAAGCCTTTACCAAAAACGCAATAGCCCGCATCATGCAAAAAGTTCCAATTAAAAAAGCTCCTGGTTACGACGGAATAGACTTCATTGTACTCAAAACCATCTTCAGAACCCACCCAGAGATTCTCATCACATTTTACAACAAATGTCTCTCACTCCAATGCTTCCCTAACACACTGAAAACTGGAGTTATAGTCCTTTTCTTAAAAAAAGAGAAAAAGAAATAGGACATTAAATCCTACCGCCCAGTCTCCCTCCTTCCAACTTTGGTCAAAATACTGGAGAAATTGCTTTTGGAAAGACTCAACCACCACCTCAGAAGAAATAACCTTCAACATCCTAACTAGTACGGCTTCAGAACCAATAGATCTACTGAAGAAGAAATTCTTGACCTCCTAGATAAGATAAATTCAGCGAACAGCAACCAACATGCCCTGATGATCTCCTTGGACATCAAAGGAGCATTTGACCACTTGCAATACACCTCGATTAAAAACAGCCACGTCAACCTGAAGTACCATAGCAACACCCTCGAGACCCTTATTATTCCCAATAGGAAAGTTTCAATAAACACCTCACAAGGCCCAGCAACATGTAATCAGCAACAAGGTTGCCCCCAAGGCTCCTGCACAGGACCTACTTTCTGGAACCTGGTGGCCGACGAAGTGCTCCGGCAAGACTGCCCCAAGGGGTGCACCTGAAGGCATTTGCAGATGATTTCGTCTTTTTGGTCAATGCCGGGTCAAAACAGGAAGTCAAAAATCTGGCGAATAAAGCATTACAAACCTTCAAGACATGGACCGACAAGCACAAACTTGAAATTTCACTGGACAAAACTAATTATCTCCATATAAACAAAAATATATCAGGTCCAATATGGTACTCAGGGATTAAATGGGGACAAAACAACATAAAAAGAGCATCAGTAATAAAATGTTTGGCAGTATTAATTGATGATAAGCTTAGCTCACCTATAAGCAATAAAGAGCAAGTCCTTAATATTTCACCAAGGGCTCAAGAATGCAGCCGGAACAAGCTGGGGACATCAGAAGAAAAACATCAGAAGTCAGTAAAAACATCAGAAGTCAGTAAAAACATCAGAAGTCAGTAAAAACATCAGAAGTCAGTAAAAACATCAGAAGTCAGTAAAAACATCAGAAGACAGCTGTATCTAACGGTGGTGGAGAAGGTCACTCACTCTCTATGCCTCAGCAGCATGGGCCCACAATATCACTGCCAGACAACAGAAACTCCTGTCTTCTATCCAAAGAAAGTTTCTGCTCAATATCACAGGGGCGTACAACACCACCCGAACGGCGGCTCTCCAGGTCATAGAAGGTCTAATGCCTCTTCACATTAAAGCCAAATTGCAATCAACACTGGTAAGGGTAGGCCGCCTGGGTACAAATTGCGATTACGAAGGTATCCATTTTGACCGTGAAAGCTATGAGCAGCCATCACCGCCATCAACAATACACCCTGCACTTTTTAGCCTGGAAGATAGAATCTCACATGGGGGACAAGTTCCTTCCAATAGAACGCCAATTGAAGTGTACACAGATGGCTCAAAGATAAACGATCTAACTGGCAGCGCTTTCTGTTCCATTGCAAACGAAGCCATTACTAAAACCTGGAAGGCCAAGCTGAGCCCAGCCAGTACTGTGTTCCAAGCAGAAATGCTAGCCCTCAAATCAGCCATCGGGTCGGCCAACACTGCAAACGAAGATGTCAACATCTGGAACCACAGCGAGTCTAGCCTCCAACTCTCAAATCCTTTAATGTAAAGAGCAAAATCACTCAAGAGGAACAAATGACCCTTCTGGAAAATGCCTGAATCAGACTCGGCTGGGTTAAAGCACACATAGGCACAAAAGGCAATGCAATAGCCGATACCCTTGCGAAGGAGGCAACCACGGATGGAATTCCAGCCAGCCTTCAATTCCCAAAAGGTTTCCTAAAGAAACAACTTCTACAGCTCTCACTCTCGCGTTGGCAAGCTGAGTCGGATAATAGTGAGACTAGCAGACCGGTTTACAGCATTATACCGAAAATATCTAACAAACAGCTGCACTGGTCCAGAGAATGCATACAATTCGCCACTGGCCATGGGCCCTTCCCCAGCTACCTCAAGAGATTCGGTCTCCACTCTACACACTACTTCGGATGCGGGGAAATAGGAAATCACCTTCACTAAGCAACGAGATGTCCACTTACTTTATCTTATCACCACAAGGAACCAAGAAACCGCAATTCATAGTCCATTGGTGGAAGAGCGCCCTATCCAGAAAACTCGCAAGACGAAATATAGATAATTTAATCACATTCCTGGCGACTAACGAAGACCTAATTAAAAGTCAAAATACAACACCGTCACATACTTCTGCCTAGAAATAGATACTTCCATAGATTCACCTCCTAGAATCAGAAGTTCGAAGAATTCCCAGTTGAGCAGCAGAGCACACTAGCTTAAAAACAGCAACCAGCCACCACCAATTCTTCCGTAATTCATTCGAAAAATTCACGCTTCACATCACTGCCAACCCTTGAGTAACAAATTCAGCGACCCCTCAGTATAAATAACAAGACAGAACGAGAAAAAACAGTCCCATCATTTTTAGGATGGTTGCGCCAATTTTCATTAATATAACCGGTGTAATACGTTATTCAATTCTTCTTTTTCGTCGCATCGAACACCACTATCAGCCCCGAATCATGGAGCCGCAGCTGCATGAAAAAATGTAACTAAATGAAACATTCAACCCTTTCACTGCACTCCAATTTGATAACTCCCCTTGTATATTTTTATATTATACTCGGATTGTAATCCTCAATGTGTTTTTATTTTATTCTTCTTTGTTCATGTATAATTATGTTCCCTTTCAAGTGTATTTATATCCTAATGTTGTAATTTTTTTTTGCTTTCGAATAAAGTTTTACACATACTCATCCAACCTACAGGGTGTCGTTTAGGCGGCAAGTTAGGGGGTATGCTGTGGTGTTATATTTGCTTCATACCGAACTCACAATATCGCCTAATTGTTTTGAACGGTGCATATCTACTTACCATAAAATGAGCAATCCTTTTTTTCCATGATCGTAATCCACTGTTCCATACCAAATTCAGTACTTCTCTGTCATAGTTTATATTTACACCCTCATGGGTAATGACGAAGCTGAAAGCTACTGCAACGTGAGCTTCAGCCATGTCTTATGTTCCTCTGCCTTCAGTTTCTGAAACAAATTGTTTAAATTTCTCTCAACTGAAAACATATTGATTAAAAAAATTATGAAACTTTTTCTTAAATTATTTTTGATTTCTGGCCCTGTTTTGGCTTGAAGATTTTCATAACCATACGGTTAGAAAATAAGAAAAGAAAATAATAGTTAAATGATAAATAACAGGAAATTCATTTAAAATTATTATCATTTTTTACAAATTTTATTCATATTTTTAAAACAAATATTTCTCATCTATTTTTACCCATGAATGATAAGAATCTGAAAAAAGGCTTAGATGAAAGTTTTATTTTCTCTACTATTATTTATTCTAAGTTACTACTATTATCCTTTACTACTACTTTCCTTATTTTCTTTTACACAAACTCACTTGAAGTTCAGTTCTACAGTTTAAGAATCTCTATTATAGATTGATAAGCTTTAATATCAGGTAAATATTTATATGTATGTGGTATCCCGCCAACGCACCGTCAGGAATGCCGTGTAGTTTAGATTCACCGATTGGCAACTCTCTACGAGCTGACGTCACGTGACACGACTGATTTCTTTGCTTGCCTGCGACAGAGATTGTTGTGCTTTTGCGAGTGATGGAGCATGTTGTTTAGAGCTGCCACCTTTATTTTAAATGATGTAAAAGGCAGCAGCCGACCTCTGATTTCTTTTACTTCATCACTTTTTTTATGTTGTGCTGTCTAATTGTTTGTTTCGTCATAATTAAATTTATAAAATAGCAAACCTGTTTGTTCAGTCTGACTTCAACCCACATGGGAGCTAACCATCCATCCTACATGACGGCTCTCGACCGGTTGCATTTGGCTACCTTATGAAAACCCTAGACCCGGCTTCAATATTATTTTTTTATTTGTTCCAGTGTAAATTCGATGATGAGCAAGGTCGTTTTGTTCAAGAGGAAAAACTGGATCACCATTAAGGAGATGATGACGATTACCAGAATCGTAGGTCATGTCTTAGAACGGCAAACTGTGAGTACATTTTGATGATTCTCCTGTTATTTGAGGAAAACATTGATGTTTGTTCGGGAAGATGTGAATGCTTGATGCAATTTTAAAATTTAAGAATCTGTTTTAACTGTAAGAAGGTTGGATAATTGTTTTCGAAGCTATTTGATTTAAGAATTTCTAGTTGATGAAGAATTCTTGTATTTTGATGCATGATTTTGATGAAGCGAGGGTCATTTAAGGACAACTTTGCATATTTGATGCTAATTTGATGATGAACCTAATTATCCTGTTTTCTTCCAAGAATATTTGTTATTCCGAAGAATACTTTTATGCTTTTGAAATTATAATTTGATGCTTTTGAAATTATAATTTGATGCTTTTGAAATTATAATTTTGCTTTTGAAATTATAATTTTATGCTGTTGAATTTATAATTCAATGGTTTTGAAATTATAATTCGATGTTTTTGAAATTATAATTCGATGGTTTTGAAATTAGAACTTTGAAGATTTTGAAATTATACTTCGGTGTTGAATTTACATCTTCTAGTTTCTTGAACACAGATTTATTTTGAAGCGTGATTTGATGAATATTTAAAAAATATTTAATTTCCTGCTTATCTGAATTTGCATCTTCTGTTTTCTTCAAAGAAAAAAGGGATTTGTGTATAAGATCGGTTCGATACATGTTTTGACGATTTAAACCATCGATGATTATTTCAATTCATATTTTTTTTCTTGAACAAAAACTGTTTTGAAGATTACTTACTTTGATACATATTTTGAGAATTTATATTTTATTTTTCAATTATCATTTGAAAAATCTTTTTAAATTTTGATGTGGAAATTTATCTTATACTTTTGAATGCATATTTTAAAGCTTGATTTAATATTTAAGTTTTGAGTTCCTAATTAGCATAGTTATTGATATTCCTTTTTGGAATATTTGCGTGTTAGTTCCTTGAAGTACAGAATAATGTCTACTCTCAATGATTTCCCGAAAATTGCTAAATCTCTGAAAACTAATAGTAAGAATTAGGTCCAATTTTTGCATCGCTTAATCTTTGTCTCGGTTGGCGATAGACAAAACCGTTCTAGATTACGGAATTTTTCAGGGTTTCCATCAAACTTCCAGCTGGAAGAAACTAAACAAAAAGTTCTTAAAGAAATTTCGCTTAAAGATTTAATTAATATTTGTAATCTACTGCATTTGAAATTTTTTACGAAGGCATAGAAGTGTTGCGATATTATCCTAACAAATCTAAGCGATCTTTTGTTGTTAAGAACGGAACTATCAGATTTGTGTGAAACGGATGACCTTGAGGAATCAGAATCGAAACTACACTTACAGCAAACCGCAAGCGGAATGAACACCGGAAATCGCAAATTTTTTCTGCTGAGTCATTTCAA
Organism: Araneus ventricosus; assembly: GCA_013235015.1. Taxonomy (NCBI): domain Eukaryota; kingdom Metazoa; phylum Arthropoda; class Arachnida; order Araneae; family Araneidae; genus Araneus; species Araneus ventricosus. The sequence continues at coordinate 29,294 of BGPR01002848.1, read as the reverse complement.
AATTCATTACCTTCAATTGATATGCAGCGAAATGCTGGTAATTCTTTCCAGGCGTTTAGTCTTGTTGATGTGGTAAAACCTTTTTCGTCTTGAGATAATTACAGCGTTGAAACGTTTCTGATGTTGAAGATATCTTCGACTTACATGGAATAGGAATTCCTATTTACCAAGTTATTTTTGTTAAGAAATGTTTGTCAGGTCCCGCGTTAACTTCAATGAGATCGATTCGGGAAATTACAAATTGGGAACGAATGAAGAAGCATTTATTAATGGAGTTTTCGGATAGGGTAAATGGCATCCAATTGCATAAATTGATGGAATCTAGACGTATCTGAAACATTACAAGAATACTTTTTGGCCATGCAGAAAGAGGCGACTCTCTTTTTCTGAAAAACAGTAAGTAAATGATCAAATAACTTATTGGTTAAAACCAGGGTTTTATTAGAGATAGTTGTTCTGATTATTGCTCTCCATTAGTGTTATGTAAGGAAAAATATGGGAACGTACGACTCTGCATAGATTACCGCAAATTAAATGCTAAAACAGTTAAACCTTAACGACTCTGCATAGATTACCGCAAATTAAATGCTAAAACAGTTATCCTTTACCCTGATAGAAGAAGTTTTGGATAAATTGAACTCAAGAAATTTTTCTCAACCATTGATTTGAAAAATGGATTTTTCCTCGTGGAAATGGGAGAAGATGGAAAAACAAAGATCCATTTGGTCTTTGCAATAGCCCCTGTATTTTCCAAAGATTTATTAACCATGTGTTTCGTGATCTTCTTAAAAAGGGCATTGTAATTATCTATATGGATGACATTATTATACCCAGTCTTGATGAGCTTGAAGCTATAAAGCGTTTATGCAGAGTGTTACAAACTCCATACGAATACAGATTAGAACTTAATTTAAAGAAATAAAAATTCCTGAAATTTAAAATTGAATTTCTTGGTTACATCATTGAAAACGGTAAAATTAGTCCTTCGTGGGATAAAACCGCTGCCGTCCAAACTTTTCCAGAGCCTAAAAGAGTGAAACAGGTACAGAGTTTTCTTGGCCTCATTGGTTACTTCCGAAAATTTATACAAAGTTATGCATTAATAGCTAAGCCATTGAGTTACTTACTTCGTGACAACACAGTGTTCCATTTTGGACCCGAACAAAATTGAACATTTCAGACTTTAAAACATAAGCTTTCTGAAAATCCTGTATTACACATTTTCAAACAGGGCGCAAAACTTGAATTGCATACTGATGTCAGCAAATTTGGTTATCGCGCCATTCTCTTTCAACTGTCTGATGCTAATAAATTTCACCCAATTCATTACATGAGCAAGAAAACTTCTTCCCAAGAAGAGAAACATTCAAGTTATGAACTTGAAGTTTTGGCAATTATTGAAGCTTTAAAGAAATTTCGAAACTATTTGGTTGGCAGTACATTTCGAATTATAACAGATTGTTCAGCATTTCAAAACACTATGAGTAAGACACAAATAACACCAAAAATTCCGAGATGGGCTTTATTTTTGGAAGACTTTAATTATGAAATCGTACATCGACCAGGTAAATAAATGATCATGTAGATTGTTTAAGTTGATACCCTATTCTGCTTGTAACACACTATGAAATAACATCTAAAATTGTCAACAAAGTCATAAATTGTTGCGATTCTTTCTACTCTACTTTAAAGTTTCAAAGGTTATATCAACCTTTATGAATATTGTTACAAAGCTATAAAGTCGTTCCCTAAGATGCTACACTTGGCGACAAACTTGGCAACTTGGCGGTAAAGTTGGCGACTTTAGCGACAAAGGGAATTTTCTAGAAGGACCTCAAACTTTCCACCTATTTCTACTGGTTTCATGAACTTTCTAGAGATTACGTCACTTCCTACAAATTAAGTCACTTCCTGTTGAAAAGTATAAAGGCAAGCTCTCAAGCCAAGAAGAGTCAGTTGGATCTTGATCTTTAAGCAAGCTGGTGAGCTAATAGGAAACCTTTGAGTGCTGTGTTGAGATTTAATGGTAATCTCTGTTGTGAATTTTTACAAGTGCTGTTTTAATACTTGTGTTTCATTTCTTTGCTTAGAATACCTGTAAAATAAAGAGCTTTATTTTTGTAATCCTGCTTATTGGACTGTATTCACGTATACACACAAGACGATTTTGTCAAAATATCATTAACTCTCAATTAGACAGGCACGTATAGTGGTAATAAATGATAGATGGAAACAAGCAAAATTACTATGAAAGATACAGATTAGTCTTATACTTAATTATATCACTTTATTTTATGCATTCTAAAATAAACACTAAAAACTATGAATTTAGCATTGTTAATTTTCAATTTTTATCAAGAAATCTCTTATTTTATCTTGCACCGTTGAAACAAGTCATCTCAGAAAGTTAATTCTATTAGAATAGCAATAATTTCAGGATTTGAGACCAAACTGCCTCAGGCAAGGATATGGCACACAGACGGGTGAACCTTGTTAAATGCAAATAATACATTTCTTTTTCTGAATTGAATTTCTAGATTAAACACAAAGTATTATAACATTATCACCTACTCCACACTCATATAAAATACATTCACAAGTTTTAACTCATTACTCAGCCAAAACAACACAAAAGATATACTGACTAACTTATAAAGCATTTTTACTGCATATATAAATTGAAGTTGGGTTCAAAGTAGTCGGAGGGTGCCCTGATCCCAACGAATTTCAGAAAATTGTTATCCAAAATTCAACTTTAGGCGTGAGTCACGAATTCCTCCCTGACACCTCTTCCCCTTATTTATATGCATTACTCATAATCAATTCTCGTAACTCAGATATCACATAAATAACAAAAATTGATTCTGTTTTATTTCTATTTTTTGCAAATTTCCTATTATTTTACACCGAAAGAAACAAACTATGCACAGGTTAATCTAATTAATTCGTTTTTGACTGCTCTTCGTAACTCAAACCCAAAATAATATTTTTAAATACATTATGAGACAAAGTAAATTCTGTGCTACTTTCATTTTATACTGCACTAGAAAATGAATAAATGCTCAAAATACCATTATTGCGACTTTATTTTGAAGAGAAAATATCAAAACTAAAGAATTCAATTTTCTGCAAATACACACTTAAAGGAACAAGAGAAATAACACATATAAAAATAAATCTCATACGTTGTATTCTCTAGTGCAGAATTTTTCATAATCTCAGTTTAAGCAAAACTAAGGGAAAGCGTGGGAATTGAATACAAGTTTCGATTCATAAAATCATCTTTATTGAAAACATGAATAAGATGCACAACTCAGGCGGTGACACAGACAGGTACAAGTGAACTGGAACTGGTAGAGTTTCGCAGAGGAAGAGAGCTAAATACAAGCGAGCGAAACGACAGCGCCAACCAGCAATGCTGAATCTGCATAAACTGCTATCGTTCGCCAACGCTTGCATCCAACATCCCCCTGCGAACGATGCAAGTTTATAAATTACAACAATCCAATTTTAGAGCAACAAAAAATTAATTTTTCATGCGTAACAGTATTTGTTCAAAAATCAGAAACCATTTCTTCAGTCAGTACAAAAATTATCTGCATCTCGCCACCTGAAATTAAATCTTTAACAAAATGAAATCTTAAGTTCACATGTCTAGTCTTGGATGAAGACTTTGCACAATTCAACCAGTCGATAGCCGACTTGCTGTCGGAATAAATAACACTCGTTTCTATAAAAGAAAAACAATTAAATTTATTCAAAACATTTGTTGCCCACAACGCGCTTTTAGCAGTTTCCGCAACATCACAAAGTTTCGCCTCACAAGTTGATAAACAAACGTATCTTTGTTTATTACACTTCCAGGTAACTAACGAATCTCCTAACATTAAAACACTACCAGAAAAAGATTTTCCATTCTCTGCGTTTCCCCAGCTAGCTTCTGAACTGGCGTTTATGCATCCAAATATATTTTTTCCTTAGTACATATAAGATACCTCAATATTTTCTTAGCTAAATTTAAATGTCTCTGCTCTGGTTTTTGACAATGGAGTTTTAACAAAGTTACACAAAGACATATTATATTTCTCTAAAAGAAAATATTTATATATTAAACTTGAGATAAACTAAAACCATATTTATATCTACGCACTTCAATTACTAGGAATGGTTCATTCTCAGTAGTTTCCTTAAGTTCAAAAATAGTTTTCAATTTTTGAATTGCACTATTCGATAGTACAATATTATTGCTAAACAACCGCAATAACATCGACATAAATACACAATACAAGAAATTCATTTTTATTTATCATTACGAACACACAATTATCAGAGCGAATTTCTTTCAAACCAATTTTTTCCAATTCAGATTTTAATTTAAAATACCAATTTCTATTGGACTGCGGAAGCCCGTAAATACTTTTCTTTAAATTATATACTTTGCCCTCTGTTTCCAACTCGTAACCAGGAGGTGTTGTCATTTATACCGCTTCCCCCAGATTACTGTGAAGATAGGCAGTTTTCACATCAAAAAAGTTCACAGATAAATTTAGATTAGAAGTTAAAGCAATTATAAAAAACGAAAAGTATTATCAACAGGTGGATAAGATTCTAAATAATCTATGTTTTTAACTTGATTAAAACCAGAAGCAACCAATCGAGCATTAAATTTTGGAGTTTTTGAGTCCTTTTTAATTGTGTAAACCCATTTACTTTTAGCAATCTTAATAGTATCAGGTTTATCAACCAATTCTCAGATTTTATGTTTATTTAAGGATTTTATCTCATCCTCCATTGCAGTTTTCCAATTAGGCCAATTTCAGTTTGACTGGACTTCAAAATAATTGTTAGGAATTTCAACAATATTCGCTTTTTTCATTTCTTTTAATCGTCCAGACTTTCTAACACCACGATTTAATAAGTCTTGTTCAATTTCAAGAATACGTTTTTGGTTTAACTCTTCAGATCTCTCTTTTACCGAACCTATCGGACGACAAATTTTGGAATCAATCTCATCTAGGTGTGTATCTGCAGACCCAGGATTGCTATCCAAATGCACAGATTTAGCATTAAATTTAACGTTAACATTCTCATTATTAATTAAAATATCAATTTCCCACAAATTTTCAGGGGAATTATTTAGATATTTACTAACCTTTTACACTCTCATTAAACTTAACTGCTTTTTCTTCAATTACGCGTTTTTGCTCGATATCATAAATTCTATATCCACGTCTTTCTCTCGCATAACCAACATTATTCCACGTTTGCCTGGCATCTGAAATTTTTTCCGCATGGCTTTAGGGACATGAAAATAAGCTAGAATTCCAAAAACTTTAAGATAACTAAGTTTAGGAATTTTACCTTCCCAAATTTCAATAGGTAATATAGCCTTTCCTTTACGGGGTGTCAAATTTGAAACATGCGTACTATAGGCTACTTCTTCAGCCCAAAAATTCAATGGCAAGTTACTTTCATAGAGAGCAATTCTAACTCGCTCAGCAGTTACCCTTATGGCGCGTTCAGCTTTACCATTACTTTCAGTATTATAGGGTGTAGTTTTTCGTGCATAATACCTAATTTATTCAAATATGCAGTCATTTCTTTATTAAGAAATTCTAGACCATTATCGGTCCGTAAACGCTTAATACGTTTATCACGCAAGTTTTCATATTTTGCTTTAAACTTTTCAAATGTACTTAACACTTCAGTTTTACTCCTGAAGAAAAAACTAAACTACATTCCTGAATAGTCATCTACAATTATTAAGAAATATTTAGAGCCTCCCAATGACTCTACATGTACAGGACCACAAAGATCAGCATGAATTAATTTTAATACATCATTACTTTGATTATTAGTAATTGGAGGGCGAAATTTCCTCGTAATTTTACCTAGGTTACATGAATCACACTGAAAATTAGAATTTAAGTTAAAATCTATTACTGACTTCATCTGTAGAATTTATTGTTGATTTAAATGACAATCTTTTATGCCACATTTCATATGAATCATCAAGATTTTCTACTAAGTTACATTCAATATTATATTCATTTAAAGGCTTCAAATCTATTTCAAGCCGATTATTCCTCTTGAATGCTTTTGTTGCAATATTACCATGTTTATCAATTATAAACATAGAGTCAACTTTAGAAACAGACTTAAATCCTTTCGACATTAATGTTCCTAAAGAAATCAAATAGTATCTTAAATCTGGCACATAAATTACATTTTCAATTTTGATACGATTTTCTTTATATACATTTTTAGCTTTAACATTACCTAGACCACAAGACTTGAATTTAGAGTCTTTACCTTCTAAAAACACTTCACTAGCAGATGAAACAAAGTTCTCGAACCAAATTCTATCCTTCACCATTTGTGTAGACGCTCCACTGTCTAAAATCCACACATGCTTAGTTGACGTCTCCTGTTCTTCTGAAGATAAATCCAAAGCCTCCAAGTCCTTATTTTTCCTCGACGAGTAATAGAACCATGATTTCTTTTGTGCCTCGATTCGTTTCCGAATAAAATAATCTTTCATAACATGATTAAGTTTGCGGCAGAAATAACACACTCTCTTTTGTCGTTGTCTTTCAACAGCTGTGAATGCCAAATCTAAATTCAAAACTTCAGCTGGCATTCCTATATTATTTTGTAGGGTTTCTTCTTCACGTAGAGTATCCAGAAGGTCGTCAATGGATTTTTCACGTTGAGTCTTCAATATTTCACGGAGCTTGGCATATTTTCCTGTCAACCCTCGCACCACATAGAAGGCCAATTCTCGTTCAATCACATCAAGACCAAGAGATGCATATTTTGTTGCCAGTCCTCTTGCTCTGGCAATATAATCACTTTCCTCTCCTTTTCACAAAGCCGGAGAATGCGTAGCTCTTTCCCTGCATCTATTTTCCGGTCTCCAGCTTGTCCAGTAAAGTTGGATTTAATCTTCTCCCACAAAGTTTTAGCATTATCATCATTGGCATATTTCAAGGCCTGTTCATCAGACAGAGACAGCTTTACAAACGAGCCTGCATCCTCATTTCGTAGTCCGATCACTTAGTGCTTTACCTTCCAAACCCATGGGTTTTTCGCTTTCAATCACCGAGGAAAGTCTTTTTAAAGAAAGCGCGGCTTTCATCTTAATATAATAAGATAATTTCATCTTAAAATAATAAGCGCGGCAGAAATAAAGTAATTGGAACCTGTCAGTTCTGGCACAGTAAGTTTTTCCATGATTTAGTGTCAGCTTTCCTAGTTTCACACAGCAAGGACAAGTTTCAAACAGGAGCTCACCAATTTGATACTTAAACCAAGCTCTACTACCACATGAAGGCGTGGGAATTGAATAAAATTTTCGATTCATAAGCTCGTCTTTATTAAAGACATGAATAAGATGCACCACTCAGGCGGTGACACAGACAGGTACAAGTGCACTGGAACTGATAAAGTTTCGCAGAGGATAAGAGCTAAATACAAGTGAGCGAAACGACAGCGCCAATCAGCAACGCTGAATCTGCATAAACTGCTATCGTTCGACAACGCTTGCATCCAACAACCCCCTGCGAACGATGCAAGTTTATAAATTACAACAATCCAATTTTATAACAGCAAAAAAATTAATTTTTCATGAGTAACAGTCTTTTTTAAAAAAATCAGAAACAATTTCTTCACAGTCGGTACAAAAATTATCTGCATCTCGCCACATGAAATTAAATCTTTAACAAAATGAAATCTTAAGTTCACATGTCTAGTCTTGGATGAAGACTTTGCACAATTCAACCAGTCGATAGCCGACTTGCTATCGGAATAAATAACACTCGTTTCTATAAAAGAAAAACAATCAAATTTATTCAAAACATTTGTTGCCCACAACGCACTTTTAGAAGTTTCCGCAACAGCACAAAGTTCCGCCTCACAAGTTGATAAACATCTTGCTTGCATCCAACACTAAGATAATCCAAGGATGATCTTCTGGGAATTATAACATACTTATAGCTTCTTATACTTGTCACACATATTTACCATTAAACAGACTCCTTGCCAACCACGACAATCATTTTTACACTTATATTATTAAATCAACATTCTAGTATTGCTTCTTTAAATTTCTCATTCTTAAGCGAATGGACAAGAATTCTGTAGCAGTCCAAAAGATCATTCTACAAAACTATACACATTTTACTACCAACTTCGCAATACATAAACCAAAACTCTTCTGTTTATTCAATGCTGAAGTACTCATCATCCCCAAAGTTTAACATGACTTATTACTTTAAAATGAATAATTATTGACTTCGTCAACTTCAAAAATAGTCCAGCTAATTTAATCAGTTCTTCTGTAATGGATTTCGTTGCATAAATATAGTTATTTAACTCTAATTCAAAATTTAACCACTTGCGCTGGTAAAACATTCACCGACGCGTGTACCAGAACGTTCCAGTGTAACTCGCTGAGAGGCGTCACATAGTTTTTGATGCCTTAGAGAAATCTGAAAAAGGATTTATATATTTTAAACTAATTTATTTTCGAAATTCGTGAATATTTCCATTTTAGTTATATATTCGGTATCTTTTCATATCCATTCATTAGACATAAGATTAATCTGAAAATCTTCATTTATGCATTCTTCCTCGTCATCAGATAAAATTATACGCCGATTTCGAGGTGGAAAAACAATTTCATCAAAGTCACTATCACTATCACCACTATCGTGTTTTCTTTTTCTATTTGTCGAAATAATGTCGTTAACTTCACTTTTGCTTTCCATTTTAGAATATGGGTTAAATATTGGCAACTGTACACTATGCAGTGCAATGATAATCTGTGCTCTGGCAAACAACCCCACCCGACGTGCCACGCACGTCGTTTTTGTTTCTGTGACAATCGCATGACGACGTACATACCACCTCGTTGGCGATTCTGTGACAAAAGCATTAAGATGTGCGTGGCACGTCTTTCCAACGCAAGTGGTTAATGAGTGAACACTAGTTAATTTGGAGTAATCCAGAAATTTGGAAGCGAGTTTCCTGTCCTATAATTTAAACTGAAATCTACCAAGAATAAGAGACATGAAAAACAAATAGGGACTTATCTGTTTGGCTGATGGAGATTCCTCGGCACTGGACATCAGCTTTCATTGGTCCTGGCAGTCGTCCTTTTTCACCCGGTGACACCGTTCAATTTGGCATTCATCTCGTCTCAGATTGTTGCATTAGGGGAGCTCTCCAAGGTAACAGATCCCACACTGGATCCAGGTGCTTGTCTTTAATAATTGTATGTCTATGACGGTGGATCCGAAACTCCTTCCAACCTTTTTCCGGTCAAATCCCGCATTTGCGTGAAGCAGCACATCATCTTCCTCGCATGGAGGAATTTGGCTTTACTATTCTACTTTGACAAAAGGTGAATCATTTGGGTAGCTGGCGGAATATCATCAAAGTCCAAAAATTTGCTCAAGTATTGAGTGAGTCTACACTATGTTTCTCCTCCGGTCAAAGATAAATCAGTTAAAAGGTTCTGATTCCTGCGATGAAAATGGATTGTAAGAATACCAGAAGCAGAGCATCTTCACTCGAGATGCCACCCATTTGCCTTTGAAATTTCTCCAAGCCACTCCGGTCCAAGCGTGGAGCAAAGAAACAAAAGTGTCAGTCCAGACCAACTCCCGCCGTTCGCACTCCACTCAGGTGTGAGGTGAAAAAAAGCGACGACGACGAGAGACGACGATTTTAATAGAGGGCTTGAGCACTTGGTCTCTCAACCTCCAGGTGGGCTAGTGGTAACGTCTCGGCTTTGGGGCCGGAGGGATCCAAGGTTCGAGACCCGATTCCACTGAAGATCCGCCGTGTATGGGGCCTGTTGCACGTTAAATCATACGTAGTGGTCAAACGCTCCCGTTGGTGTGGCGTGGAAGTTTGGAGAGGGGGGTGCCAGCTCAGGTGTCGTCCTCGTCATCTGACCGAGGTTCAAAATTACGAGGTCCGTCCCAACATAGCCCTCGTGTTGCTTCAAAACGGGAAGTTAATATAACTAAACTAAACTAAACTAAACTAAACTAAACTCAACCTCCAGGACTAACAGTATTAAGTTAAAACCTTACCTAACTTGCGTATGATTAACTAAAAGAACGTATTTCGCTTTCGAACAACTATTAAAATTACCATGGCTCTGTCCGATACGGGGTATTAGGAGTACGTCGTGGCCCAGAGGGCCCCGGACCTACAAACGACTCCTTGGACAATGACGCCCTTGGGATCGTCTAAAGTGCAATGATTTTCGTAAGAGTTCGTGTGAAAATGTAGGAGCTGAGCGAGCGAGAACTTCCTTCGCTGCTCTCTGGAGTTGGTCTGGTCGAAAGAGAAGGGTGGGTCCAGTTTAAGAAGGATGTTGCCTCTTTCGCTGCGGTCCAATCAGGAGCTGCAGAATCCAGGTAGGAATGGACGACGAATGTTCTAAGTGTTGCAGCGAGGCAATTATCATGGAACTTCTGTCTAACACAGCTAATATGAGATTTCCAGTTTAGATTCGCGTCTAAGATTACACCTAGATATTTTGTTTGCTGATTCCAGGGGATTTTAGTATTTTGGAGAAAGATTTTTTCTCGATTTAATTTTCTGTTCTTCGAGAAAAGAACAAGTTCAGTTTCACATAGGTTGATTGCGATTTCCCATTTAATGAACCAGGATTCAAGGTCTTTGAGATGTCTGTTAAGAGCGCTCACAGTGAATTTCAAATTCTTATTTTTTGCCAGTATCGCCGTGTCATCGGCATAAATGCAAGCTGTAGCGTTGTGTTTTTCTGGAATGTCATTAATAAATATGGAATAATGGCAGAGACTTAATTTCGCTTTCCGCAGCACGCCGGCCTGTATTGAGTGAAGTTTGCAAAGTGAAATGACAATTCGTGCTTTAAAGTGTCTATTTGCTAAGAAAGTAGTGCTAAGCTTAATGAAAGAATTGGGAATTTTGTGTGAGATAAGTTTAAATGTTAGACCATTAATCCAGACTCGATCAAATGCTTTTTGTATATCTAAGAAAACTGCAAAAGTGCTGAAAATGTTTTCGTATCCGGATGTAATAAATCATACAGTTCTAAGGAGTTGGTGTGTTGTAGAGAGACTGGTCTTGAAGCCAAATCTATATGGGATGAGAATTTTTTTTTTAATTAAGCTGTATGAGAATAAAATGTTCTGTAGCTTTGCTAAGTGTGGGGATTAGAGAAATTGGTCTGTAACTAGTAGTATCAGTAGTGTCTTTACCAGGTTTGAGTATAGGAACAACAATGGCAACTCTCCAAGAAATGGGGAAATAGTGAAGTTTAAAAATATTATTTATGATGTGAATAATTTTAATAAGAGTGATTATTGCAAGATTTCTGAGCATGTTGTTTGAGATACCATCGCTGCCAGGAGCTTTGTGTATAATGACTTTTCTTATATATTTAATTATGTCAGTTGGCTTAGGAGTTGGCAGGGGTGGGAAATTGTCAAGATTATTGAATTCATTAATTGAGTGAGTTGCAAGGTTTTTTGTTGCTGTGTCAGTAAGGCTGTTAAGAGTGGATTGATTTTGTAGACTGTCAGCTATGATTTCTGCTTAGTCAGTGTTTGAGAAGGCGATACTGGTGGGATTTCTAGTTAGCTTTAGTAATTTTGTCTGGTTTAGGGTGTGATAGTTAAAATAGAAATGAATAATGACTGGGTTGTGATATGAGCTCAGTTCTGAGACAGAATTTATATCATAAAGACAGAAAAAGTTTTGGTAATGGCCAAGTCAATGTAAAATGCTGAAAATTGTCCATATCTGGTGTGGGTGGGGGGCAGTAACATCAAGGCCTGCTTTGTCAGCAAAGGATTTCAGTTGTTTTCCTCTGGTTGTAGTCTTTTTGGAACCCCACTTAATGTTGTGAGCATTAAAATCTCCATCTCCACTGAACACGCATGTAGGGTCAAGTTGCATGATGTTTTCGATGTAAAATGCAAAGAGCAACGGATTAGATGAAGGAGAAATGTATGTTGAAACAACAATGAGAAGGTCTTAATTTTTAAAACTGAATGAGATAATTGTGGTTTATATATAATGAGTGTGGGAGGATCGGTTGATAAGAATGGCAGTTCCGCCACTGGGATTGTGAGTGGATTGATTTGTTCTATCAGTTTTCTAAAATGTGTACCTTGAAAAGCAGAAATTTTGAGGCGATTTCAGGTGGGTTTCTTGTACTAAAATAATATCAGGGGAGTGCTTATCTACAAAGTTTCATAGCTCTGATTTAAGAGAAAGGATTACTTTTGCATTCCAGAACACACTTTTTAGACTAAATGCATTAGCACATATAATTATATAATTATTTTTAGTTCTTCTAAGAAGGTAGCTATTTTAACATCAGCATCTGCTGCTGATTGTGATTTCTTTGCAATAGTAATTAAATATGGTCAGGCTTTAAGCACTTCAGCAAATTTTTAATAATTATCAGAACGTCTTTATTATTATCTACTTCATTTATTTCAGAAGCAGCTAACTCTTCACTCAGGGCTAGTTGCGCCATCTCTGAATGAATATCGGACTGAGAGGTTACTGTGTTATTGCTATAGATGTTTATGGTTAATGTTTGTGCGTATGATTGATTTGCTTTTGACCAATTTGAGTTTAAGTTAATGCAATTTTGTTGTTGATAGTAGTTAGTAGGGAGCGGTTTGGGGAAATTTTCACAGCCTTTCCAAAAGGCAACATGGCCCGTCTTTCCGCAGTTTATACATGTCGGATTTTCTGTTTTGCCTTTTAAGTCGCAGTCTGTTGTTTTGTGGGGTTTTCCATATTTCAGGCATCTAGCTACGCTTTGGCAATTATTAAAACTGCTGTGAAAGAAATTACAATTCTAGCATTGCGTGAAACCGGTTCTTTTTTCTAAAAGATTCAACTTTGATTGATAGATTACTAACTGTCTTTATGTTGTAGATCTTTTGGGAGTTTTTATCGGTGGGGAGTTCGACTAGGAACATTCGAAGGGGTTGTCTAGAACGTTGTTGTTTTAAGTTAACAACTTTTAAAACGTGAAATTTTATTTCCTCGATTGATTGTTTAATTATTTCGGGGTTGGTAATGGGGGGGATCTTTTAAGAGCAACTTTAATTATTCTCTCCTAGGTGGGTTGTACCACATAGAAAAAAGCTTTTTCGCTTCTTAAGAGGTCAATAATTCCCTTGTGGGATTCGTAATCAGTAGGGTGGATACGAATGTATCCATTTGCGAGATTAGAATGTATTCCGTTGAACTTTCTATTAATTTTTGGTGGAAGTAAATTATAGTTTTCAGTGATTTTTAGCATTACGGGTTGTGGTTTGATGGATTCTTGTTGTTTGGTAGAGCCAGCTGCTTCTGCTAACAAATGATATCTATTTTCAGTTTCTATAGAGGTAGGAATACTTTGCTACTTGCTCTAGCGATTTTACTTTTAAGAACTGTTTCAAATTTATCGTTTAAATTTCTCTGTATAATTTTTGGTGGGATAATTTTCGGTGTGTTCTTTACGAGAACACTAGTGAAGTCCTAGAAGCTTCTAGGAGAAAGAAGTTTAACAGAATGTTTACTGCAGTTTGTAATAGGGCACGCAGAAATTCTAGTTAACTCACCTTTAGCCTTCCTGACAACGTGCTACAAATCACCGAAAATATCATTTCTATCGATATATTCATTGAGATTCGTCCTCGATGATAGAACGATGGAGTTATATAAACGTTCATAGAGCGCTTGCTTAAAGTTTGCTGATTTGCGCATTTTATCTAGTAAAGTATTTTTTCGCAAATCAGGTTGGATTTTATCTCCGGTGGAGCAATGCTAACCTGAATGTCTAAAGGGCAGAACGTATCAGGGGACAGGATTTTAATAAGTTCCTCATCGCTGTATTTTGAATGATTGTTGGCATCAATTGACAGACGAGTATAATCATCTTGCTTAACGCCTTCGCTCAGTCCCATTTTTTCCATCGCGTGGAAGAAAAATAGAATATTCTCTATAAAATCTAATAGGTATCTACGTCATTGCTACTCAATGGGCTTGACCGTGGCTGGCTGAAGTAAGTCCTTGGGACGGAAAAGCGGACCATGTAAATTTTTCGCGTCTCCTACAAAATCCGCCATCTTTATCTTTGTCCCACAACTGATGTACAAACAACAACCTTACACCATTTCAGCCTGGCTTTCTGAGACGTTTTCAGAATGTCACGCTCTTTCTCTGATATTTTACAATCTCTACAGATCTGAATTAAAACAAGATTTTCGAATTTGCACCTTATATTAGCAGAACTTCCTTTTAAATGAATAAATATATTTGCGAGAAGGAAAGAAAACGTTAATTACGCGAAGAATCAACACTTGTAACAAATTTTACCCACATTCTCAACTGATATGAAATAGCAAACATTTTCTGCATTATTAGGATATAAAACAGATTTAAAACACTTACTAACTGCACGATAAACTGGCACTGAAGACATATTTTACCTACATGTGATAAAGATATAAAATAGCACTCCTTGTCTGCATCATTAAAATACAAAAAAAATAATTAAAACACTTATTAATTGCACGATAAACTTTCAGTGAAGATATATTTTGCATACATGTGATACAGAAATAAAATAGCATAACGTTTTTGCATCATTAAAATATAAACAACCGAATTGCATCTTTAATATATAAAACACAGAATTGCACATATTATACACAAAACTGAAGAATAAAAACACACCATTAACTTTACTACCCTCCCTTTATGAAATTAGCAAAGTCTCTTGTAAATGGAATTACAGAATCGAATTATTTTATAAATTTGTCTTGTAACATTTCTTTTATTCTTATATTTTTTATTACCAAACGTTTATCTGTCAAAAATATACTTATATCCCGTATGATTTTATACATATTATAAAACATGCCACGGAATATAAAATACATAAAATCTTTCTTGTGCACGTAGAAATTTTCTCCACCGTTAGAATAAAAATCGTTTTCGAAAGTTAATTTTAATTCTTTAAAATTGCATCCATTGACCAACAGTGGCGAAGCGACAGAGTATATAAGTTCATTCAAAAAAGTTTTGAAAGATAAGCAAATTAATGACTTTGTTACAAAGATATAACGTTGTTTCCGTGAGATGCTAATCTTGACGACAAACTTCAGATAATTGGCAATAAATTTGGCGATCTTGGCGATAGATTTGGGAAACATTTTTGCTACTTTGAGTGAAGGTTGCCGACAAAAGGAATTTTCTAGAAAGACCTTGAACTGTCAACCTATTTTTACTGGCTTATGAACTTCCTGGAGATTACGTCACATCCTGTTGAAAAAATATAAAAACAATCTCTCAAGCCAAGAGGAGTTACTTGGATTTTGATCAGCAAGCAAGCTGGTGAGCTGATAAGAAACCTTTGAGCGCTGTGTTGAGATTTATAGTCCAGTCAACGAAGGCCGAAAATCGACGAATAGAAAAGAATGGTGTAGTTTTGAAATTAGGCACAGTTTTTGAGGGTAATGTTCAAACGACATACTGAAAGTCCCCGTCGGTGGGGAGTTAAAAGGGGGCGTTTTCAGTTTTTCTTTAATATCTCGAAAACTGTGTTTTCTATCAAAATTCACTAAATTACAAAATTAAACAACAAACAATTTTCTACAAAAAAGTCATACATTGTTTTTGTAGCATCAATAGTTTAGAAGATACAGAGGAATTGAAAAGTTAATATTTCTAAAATTCCTTATTTTAATGGTAAAATCGATTGAAAGTGATTAATCAACTACCTTCATGCATATATATTTATTATACAAGGGTAGTATTGCATGTGTCGGAGGAGGGGGTTACAAACACATTTGATGAACAATTATTCTCCCTTCCTTCCTTCACATCCGTTCCCCTTCACAAGATTCCTTCTACTCGTAATCAAGTCAACGACTGGGTAAATTTCAAAAAAGGTGTAGTTTTGAAATTCGGAATTCGGTACAGTCGTTGGGGTGAGTTCCCTAAACGACATACTAAAAGTCCCGGCTGGTGGATGGTGCCCAGGGCGTGCAGGGTGGATGAAAGTGGGGATTTCTCAGTTTTTCTTAAATATCTCGAATACTTTGGATCCCAGCGAAAAAACTTAAGTATAAAAAAGTTAACTAAATTAAATTTCCTACAAAAATAGTCCTACACATTGTTCTTAGAATAAATATTTTAGAATATTATAACACTTTGAAAAAGATCAAGATAACAATAAGTGATTGAAAATTATTAGTTTTATTTTTCTGAAAGAAAGTTTATACTTCAAAATAACGGCTGTCTATTACACTATATATATATAACATATTATATCTTTCTATAACATAATATTATATATAAACATACAAAAAACATGCATACCCATTTTTACACTTGCTCGTAATAAAATTTCACCATGTTTTTCTAATATATGATCAAGTTCGAATGCCTCCTCTTCTTCTAGAGGTCCACCTTTGGTGCAGGTACCATTAAAGGCGCCAAAACAGAAACACACTGCTAAACGTGTGTTGCTCCGCCGCTCCTTTGGTTAGAGGAATTGAGGAAAGATCAACTTTGATCTTTGTTCATGATTTCAGAAATGCTGCATATCTACGGTTATTCAAATTATGTTCATCAGCAACGGCATTGTACATGGAACATCTTCTCACCGGCTTGTGAGATAGCATCTGGTGTTGATGAGGGGTTATAAAAGATGTCAGCAATATTTTTATCTAGCTTAGTTGATATTTGAACAATGTAACTATAGTGCTTTGCTTTTTGTATAAATATCTGGGTAATGTCGCAGCCACAGAATACATGGAGAAGGAGGATTGTATGATCAAAAGAAAGTTCATTCTGCAGCTTTCTTGTAAAAAATATAATTTAGCTTCGACTTTTCCCTTGCCAGGCTTCATAAAATAAAAGTTACTTTCTGGTGGTGCCAAAGCAATCAGTAACACAACTAAGTCTACGTCTTTCCCTTGGGATGAGAAGTTGCTTTCTCTAACCCAGATCACACAATATAAGTATCAGCATCCCCTGTAGGGAGTCTCGTTTCACTTCCTTTTTTAGCCATTTTCTGTGTTAGTAATTGAACATGCCTGGTCTCATTTCTTCTTCAGTGGCAAGAAAATGCTTATGTCGAACTGTTACAGACTGGTTGCGAGCGTTTAATTTCAACTCAGTGTAGATATATAGATTTAGATTATTCTGTCTAAATACACTCATTTCGAGCATTAACAAAACCAAAAGACTGAGTCGAAGTAATCTAGTGGAGGGGAACGGGCGTGAGGGGAGGAAGGGAACACGACTGTTCATGTAGCCCCCTTCCTGATACCGCCACTACTCTCAACACAAACAATACTACCCTCTTATAATTATTGTATAAATATGAGGTCTTTCTGAGGGTTGTTGCTCCGACACTTTTAATTGATTTTACCATTACAATAAGGCACTTTTGAAATATTCACTTTTAACCCCCCGTATTTTCTAAAATTTCATTGTACAAAAATTTACGACTAGTTTTGTAGGAAATGTAATGTAGTTTAACTTTAAAATTAAGTTTTTTCGCTAGGATCCATAGTTTTCGAGATATTTAAAGAAACTGAGAAATCCCCCATTTGAATCCCCTGTACCCATGCGCATCCTCCACCTGCCGGGACTTTTAGTATGTCGTTTAGGGCACACTCCCCAACAATTGTGCCGAATTTCAAAGCTGCACCATTTTTTAAATTTACAATTCGTTGATTGGACTATGAGTAGAAGGAAACTTGTGAAGGGGGAACGGATGTGAGGGGAGGAATGGAGCATAATTGTTCATCAAATGGGTTTGTAGCCCCCCTTTCTCCGACACATGAAATACCACCCTTGTATAATTATTATATAGGCGTGAGAGTTGATGATTCAGCACTTTTATTCGATTTTACCATTACAATAAGGAATTTTAGAAATATTAATTTTTAAATTCCCCTTTATCTTCTAAACTATTGATGCTAAGAAAACAATGTAGGATATTTGTGTAGGAAATTTTATGTAGTTTAATTTTGGAATTTTGTGGTTTTTGATGGAAAACACAGTTTTCGAGATATAAAAGAAAAACTGAAAACGCCCCTTTAAACCCCCTGTAACCCCGCGCATTCCCCAATGATGCGGACTTTTAGTATGTCGTTTAGGACACTAACCCCCAACAACTGTTCCAAATTTTAAAACTACACCATTTTATTTTTCTATTTTTCCATTGTTGACTGGACTATTTTTGGTAATCTCTGTTCTGAATTTTTACGAGTGCTGTCTTAATACTTGTGCTACGTTTCTTTCCTTAGAATATTTGTAAAATAAAGAGCTTTATTCCTTTAATCCTGCCTATTGGACTGCATTCGCGTAGACCCACAAGACGATTTCGTTACTGTTGGTGTCATAAGTGATTTTACTGTGTATGCCATGGACCAGAGGGATGGATGAAAAATTCAAGATGCTACTCGCCGTGATGAAAGAGATGAAAGCTGGACAGGAAGAAATGTGATCCGGGCAAGAGAGACTGGTACAAGAGATGAGATCCCGAGAAGAGGAAATAAAGAATCAGCCCCAAGCACACGTCGAGTGTCAAGTTGACAAAATTAAGATTCATGTTGACGGATGCATTGGAAAAATAGAACATGAAGTTCAATGTATGATGGGAAAAATCGAGAAGGCTGAGAGCTAAGTTCGAAAGAAGATTGAAGATGTAGAGTTAAAAGGTCAAAGAAAAATAGAGGAGTCAAAGGGCGAAGTCAAGAGAAAATCGGCAACCTCGAGAGGCGGACGGACGGTAACGGAGTTATGGGGAAATGGTAAATTGGGGAGTTATTGAATATCGCTTTTTAGCTCATAAGTTATAAGCAATTCTAGCAAACAGAAATCTTTTAGTATAATAGTTGTTCGTTATCATAAGGTGATAATTCGCCTAATCGAAATTTTTTTCTATCTTTAGTCGTAACAGAGCTATGTGGAAATGATAAGTTGGGGAGGGGATTGAAAATGGCTTTTAGCTCATAAATAATTTTTAAGAAATTTTGGCTATCATAAAAGTTTCAATACAAAAGTTGCTTGTTGTGATATGGCAATAATTCATATAATTTGAATTTTCTTTCTATCTTGAATCTTAAGGGAATTATAGGAAAATGAAATTTTCAGTCCCCTACCATTTCCACACCCTTTGAGCTAGTTAGCCCATCTGCGAACTCGGCCGAGATTTTCACCGACCTTACAACATATCCCTCGCCAATTAAAATCTAATCAAAATTACTTTAGTTATCGTGTTTACAAGATAACACGGGCAAAAGCGTTATACATATACGCCTCTACTAATAATAACAAGGAAAAGAATATTTCGACCTCTATTCTCATAAGGAATGGAGATGCAAGAATGAAAACGGGGGGAAGGGAATGCAAATGACGAGAGCTTTAACAGGGTAACATGCTTAGGTTAAAAGGTTCTTTAAGTTAGGGAGAGAGGAGGGAAAGGGAGGGAAAATCACTTTTAAGATCATAACTTCTAAGCAATTGTAGCTATCGAAAAAGTTTCAATACAAAAGTTGTTTGGTATGATAATGCACTAATTCGCCTAATTTGAATTTTCTTTCTACCTTAAATCGTAAGGGAATTATGGGAAAATGAAAATTTTCACCCCCACCATTTCCACCCCCTTTGAGCTGTAAAGCTCATTCACTATCCTTACAACATATCCCACGGTGGTTAAATTTAGATCAAAATTACTTCAGAGATAACATGGGAAAAAGCGTTATATATATATATATATATATATATCTATAAACATACAGAGATAATGTAAACAAAAAATATCAAGAATCAAATCCTGTACTAAAAAGTCATTATTTGAACAATACATCAATTTTAAATAAAATCTAAAAATTTTTTTGAAAATACTAAAGATACCATGAACAAAAAATCAAGTTTAAGCAATTATATGTCAACAAGTAAAAAAGCTCTGTTGTTATTAAAAGTATTGAAGTAGGCAAACCAAGTATATGGAGTTTTCAACAATTAAAATAGCAGCTTGGCCAGGTTAAATTAATTTTGTTGTACAAACCATCCCTGTTACTATTGTTGTTGAAAAACAAACAGGGTAATTTACCCTAAAATGAAAGAATTTAGAAATAAAAGTCTTATACTAACCCTACCAATAAAACATAACTGTATAGAAACGACTATAGTTCAGGATAAAAATATGTAATATAACATTATATTGCACCATGATATTGCACTAAAGACTGTATATATATATAATTCAATAAAATACCCATACTTTTCAATAAACATTAACTAATCATGTCTCCTCTTATACTTACCAGAATTCATCTCTTTCAATATAACCCGCCATCACATTGACATCACATGTTGCCACAACCAAAATTCATACCATGAAACAGCAAAATTTACCAAATAATATAATTAATTTTTGATATCAAGAATTAGTAAGATAACTATATTAAAATTATCAAAACCATTTTAAAAAATTTAATACAGTTATTTATCTAGATAATATTTGAAAATTAGTAAAAATGTCTATTAAAAAGGAAAATCTCACATGAAAGATCCTGGCATCATCTATGTAATAAATCTGAAATCATTAACTCAATAGCCAAATTTGAATAAAACTACACAATACGAGTAGAATATGTGAAAACACTATCCCACTATCATAGAAATCAAAATATTCCCTTATAAACCAATATGAATGTTTTATTCTAAATGACCTAAATATTTCTTATCTATATATACTCTTAGAAAACCTATAGGCATTCCATAATCCAGTGCAAAGGAATAAAAAATTTTTATGTTCTTAATTTTAATATCAATGTCTGTTACTAAATTATTATTTCTAATTATATAATTTTTTACTAAATTCTTGAAGATAGAAATGCTAAAATTACTATTCCAAAAAGGGAATTTATTAATTTGAAAATTAAATGCATTTCTTTTATCAAAGATATCTGTTACTAATTTAGTATCGATGATTTTAATATCTAGATCTAAAAATTCTGCAGTTAATTCATTGTCATTAGTTTTTATAAGTTTTAAATAGTCAGGATAGAAATCAATATGTGGCTTGAGGTTTATTTCCTCATTGAATAATATTAAATCATCTATATAGCGGAATAATATACTATGGCTATAAGTAGTCAAATCTTTCTCATAGTAGTGAAGATAAATATTTGCAAAACTATTACTAGCTGGGCCTCCTTGAGGTAATCCTTTAATTTGATGGAAATAATATTATCAAAAAGATATAATTTTTCTTTTAAGATGTAATTTTATATATATATATAGAGAGGAAGGCATAAATCGTAAAATGAAAGAGTATCAAATGTGAAATACTCTAAAACACCTCAATAAAAGCACAATAACTTGTTCTTCAGAATTTACTGTAGTGCCTAAATATAAAGTTTGACATTTTCTTGCAATCAGTTACGCCATATTACCTAAAACGGTGATTTTTATCCCTAATGCCAAACCAAGCCAAAACAAAAAAACAGAGAGGAGTTCGAATAATTAAAACAGAGTACGATGTAATGACATTAGAAATTAAGAATGAATATTTTTTTGTACCAGAAGAGGGCGGATGTAGACGTAGCAGTGTTTGCGGGAGGGTCACAGTACAGACTGGCGTTGAAAAGGAGTATCGAACAGGCTGTCTAAGTAACAGTTTTCGCCTTTGGCTGTTGACGGTGTAGTATGTTGTGAACATTGAGGATTATTGGAAGAGCGATAGAATGAAAGCGTAAGAGAAATAATGGAAAGAGCAGTAAGGTAGAGATTCCCAGTAAAAAAATGTTTTAAAGGTAAGCTTAGGTAAAGATATCAGACGTACTTCCATTTGTCTTCATCATTCACGGCATACTGCACTCCTGGCAGCAGCCAAGTTGCGGCTTTTGAAAGCTGTTGCGGCACCTGTTCAGAATAACCAACGCCCGGTCTGTACCGTGACCTCCACAAACTCTTACCGCATCTGACTTATCTAATGCATACTTCATTCTTACTTTTCTCAATGTTATTACGTGTCTTCTGTACTAGTATTCAGAACTCTCTCTCGACTTTGTTACAACTAATTTAACGTGAATAATCAGTATTCAAACTTTGCAGCATAATGATTACAGAAAATGTCATTTTATGTTAACAATTCATAACCTCATCCCTGGAAAATTGTGCTTTATTACGTTTTCATTCATTCTATGCTCTTTCATTTCATTCACGATTTATCGCCATCTCAGCGCTGGACTTGCAGCACCTCGCACATTCTTTGTAATAGCAGTAGATTTATACCATATTTTTCCATCTATTACTATTCACATTTTATCTTCTCGGATATACTTTTTCCTATTATATTTTGCCTCTTAGCTTTTTTTATATATGGTGAAAAAAATTGCACAGAAATTTGCGCTCTCTAAAGTTATTCCTTTTCATCTAACTCATGTAATATTTGAGTCAATAGATAGAAATTAACTTACATGCAGACTGAATAGAACTTTCAGTAATACAGCTTAATATGATGTATTTGGAACAAATAAAATACATCCACATTTATTAATTAAATATTATATTTTAATAAATCACCAACTCCTTATATACATTATACTTTCATATGCTTCATCTTGCAGGGAGCAATAAAATCAGATGTGGATATTTCTTTTCTTGGATTTTTTGCAGTCTGTTTATATGTCCATGATGATCTTGAACCCAACGAAGAACCAATTTTTTTTGTTCTTAATAAACAGTTAATAACCCGTTAAGTCTACATTAATTTAACCTCTTTCCTTTATCATTGCTTTAACTCAGTATTGATCCGTTTGACTTCCAAATGAGACATTATTTTCCCAGTTGAAGGGCATTCTTAGGAAGAAAACGTATTTCTATATGAAGGCGTTACAAAATGTCATACTGCTTTTAGAAGAAACAAAGATCATCTAATGCTTTTTTTTTTATCTGAAACTACAGTAATATTGGCTGGAAATTACAAAATTACTGCAAATACAAATGCCAAACATTCTTAAATAATAATAATAGAAATAATAAAAGAATTAAAATAATTCGCCTGCTAGCCTTCTTACACTGAAAGGAATATATCTCCGTTCATGTATGAGCAACACTCACGATCAAGGTTTTATAAAATTTCAATTTCACTTGTACATCAACATCCTCCCATCAAAACGGAATAAAACGACAATTCTTCTGATAAATGCCCCAAGTGCTGTATAAACTTTTTTAGACTATATAAGAGTATTTTGTCAATCCTTTCATTATTTTAAAGATTTTACAAAAGCAGAGGTCTTGTTGGCGTATTGCTTTCCAGCTGCACTGCCAATCAAGACATGATATCATATACACGGATTCTAATGGAATAATGAAGATGTTTTCAAAACCTTCTCATGTTGATGAATAGTGCAATTGCAGTCTGAACAAAACATTTTTTAAAGGAATTAATTGCTCTTGCCATCCATCAAGCTTGATGCATCTCGCGCAGTTTCAAATTTCTCTTCAGTATTTCCTCCCAAAACATTATACATAGTTCGTTGGATTCTTTAAAGTCGCCTCTCAGTTCTTGTTTCTTTGTTCTTTTTCCAAAATTACTAACATTTCTTTAATTTCTGTCTCGTTAAAATGCCATTCCACATATTTCTTTTAATAATAATACTGATGTTTTTTCAATTTTTTATCAAGTATTGGAAAAGCAGTATGTCAGGGACTTTTACTACCTCACACATATTCACCTTTTCAGCTATCGCCTTTTCTTCTTCCTCAGAGATTTTTATCTACCTCAAGATAACTACTCATCCTGCTTTCTCTGCCTCAATAAAATACTTGTCTTCTTAATTTATATGAATTGAAATGCTGCATGGAGACAATGTCAAGAATTATCTAAAAAAAGATTCTTAAATTCCATGCATCTCCTAAAAATATCCCATTCTTTTTTTAATTCTTGGACAGTTCTCCATTATTCACCTAGGACAATCAATTTCTTCACCAACATTCGTTGCGCTTTGTAGGGAGTTAGCGTAACTTAGAATGGTAGCCACATTCACGTGCTCATTGAATTAGCACTCACTGACATTTAATTTTTTTGCTTCATAGTTATAAAATCAGAGCAGATGACATTTGTCACAATCAGACTCAATTTCTTTTCCAGTTATTTGATGTTTAATATCTCTATCAGAAGGCATATTCCTTTTGCTTTTAAGCAATTCTCGAGACATAGTATCAAGAACAGACATTATTCAACGAAACATAAGAACAAGAATGTGCTTTATAATATGCATCAACAAAGTTACAGAATATAATAGCGACTTCAAGACTGGCAAAAAAAGTTACTTGAGCTGTGACATTACACATCATGACTTAAGATAATTGATTCAGCATCAATGCAATATGATAAAATATAGCTGCAAACCAACAGACAGAACAACACAGAAGGCACCTCTTAAACACAGGCCCGATAATGGCTTTCATCTTCACGACTCTCTCTCAAAGAAGTCAGCTGCAGGTTAAAAGAGGTTGCTTGACCCAAAATTTTCATAGGTTGATCTTGAAATAAATGAAACCAAACTGGGGCAGCCCTTACAAGAACATGCCACTATATTTTGACATCCGACGAATAAAGGGTAGAGGTGGAGAGGAAATTCGAAACATCAGTTTTTTTTGATTTAAATAAGAATACGAATTAATCTAGGAAGAGAAAGTTTAAATTTAAATGTACAAGTGTAAAAAAATATAAAATGATAGGCAATCCGAGCATTATCATAGCAATGGAGTAACGCAAAAAGGACGTAAATTTACAAAATATTTGGAATTTGTTTTTTCAATTTAGGCAAGAATGTTTGAAATCTGCAGTACGTATTTCTTAGGATTGCATATCTGATAAAAGAAATCCAAATTAATAGCTTTATTTTTTGAAAAAATTCAGCATTTCGTCAGACTGTACTATCAATAAAGAGTCTCAGATCAGAGCTCTCCTCCTAGAATTCAGGTGTGTATTCTCATCAGATACACACCGATAACTCCACCTGGCAGAGTCAATCCCAAAGGTAGAAAATCCCAACTTCTTGGCAGCCGTCACAAATCAGGGCAATTGCCTTCTCTCTATTTAGGTACTGAGCATCAGGGACGTCACCAAGGTGAAGTACACGACCCCCGATTTTTTTTTTTCCCAGTCAGCAGTTTGGCCATCAGTCGCAAGGATTTGATGGGGATGATTAGACATAATGTATATTCTGCACTTTGCAAACGACGTTTTCGATAAATGATTTCAGTCTTAAGAAAGGAATGTAAGAACTTTATTACTTAACTCAGTATTTTGCAATGTTGCCCTTGATTTAGAATAATTTATTTACCTCAAAAAAACGACTTATATGCGGCTGTCGTCAGCAAAATTGTAAGCTGTTTTTTGGAGGAGATTATCGATTATATAGACTTTTTTTACTCATAGATTCAAGTTTTTTTTATATTGATGATCAGATAGATCATGATGTTTTATACATCGATCAGTTCTCTAGAATCTCAATACATCCGATTCAATCGATAAGTTGGTATAATCAATTGCGATTAGTCAGAAAACGATAATAATATAAAGACAAACAATTAAATGAGAAGTCAATTGTATGAAATTGTAGCCCTTACCAAAGACCTGCTACATAAAGATCAAAGGAATTTTTCAAGAAAATATTTATAGCATGATTTCAAATATATAAAAGTTCTTTTTATTTATACCAGCTGCAAAAAATATTTCGGTTGTACATAGTAAACGATACAACAAAATACGAAAAATAGAACAGATTTTCAGTGATTTAACTTTATTCTGAAATAGCAAATAATCAGGCTGCTGGAAATGGAACACCAGAAGTTATGGACATAATTAAAATGTTACCTGGCAGTAATAAAGATCACTAGTGCCATTATCTCAAACGTGATGAGTATTCGTAAAAGGAGACGCAATGGGGTACTGATTTCTTGGACACTAGTCTTGGAAGTATGTTTAAAAAGTTTTGTGAAGAGCCAAATATCGTTTCCTCTCTTCAGCCTATTTTTCCTCAGATTATTGCAAAATTAGCAAATATTTTCCACCATAATTTTTTGGAAATTCAAAACCTTCTATTTTATAAGCGTGGTGCCCTAATGTAAGTTTTTCAACTCAAATTCATCAGTAATTCCAATTTCTAATCAAAGAATTTCCATTTAAAATAAAGTAAAGATATTGCCTATAATTCAAGATATTTTTTGATTAATTCCGTGTCAGTAAAATTGTACTTATTTTTTAATGTTTTTTATTATTTAAATACATTCACATTATCTTTTGCCTTCATTGATCTTAGAGGATAAATTACAAAGCCCAGCACCTCCCTCGAGCAGCGCCTCCCCACCAGAACAAACATTTTAATTACCAAATCAAGATTTCTTTAAATTTTATTTTTTTTCTTCACCTTAAAATTTCTATGCCTACTCGCCTCTTTGGGAGACCAACAGCAGTATTATGATTTCAATTCTGAATTTTGCATCATTTATATTCATAGTTCTCATAACAAGTATGTTATGAAGCTTCAGATGAGTGGCAGATAATTCTTCCATGTTTTATCGACAGGCCTCTCCTGTTCATTGTCTGTATATAAATGTTCTAATGGAGTCAAATAACATTATGGCATGCTAACTCCCCTAATTCCATGTTGTCAGCACCATCTTCACTTTCTTATTCTCTCCTTGTAAAATATGCTTTTGTTTATATTAAAATTAATCTTAGACATTTTAGCCCTGATTAAGCGGCATGTAGCTGCATTAAAACCATGAGAAAGAAAGATAAACACAGCAAGCCTATAACCATTCAGCTTACTGAATATTTTCCTTACATAAATAAGCAATATCTCAGGAGAGCTATTTAGTTCAGAAAATTTTCCTTGAAATAAAATATGAAACAAAATGTATTGGGATATTATATATGCCATACAGAAAGAGAAATATGCAATTAAATATTCGTCAAAACAACTAAACGGTTTGATATAGTGCGAACATTGAAAAGTATTATTTAAAATTCTGTCATAAAATATTTTTAAGAGAATTTTCTAAAATTAGAGGAAAAAATTGGCGGCAACTATTTATAACATTGAAGATAATTTTGTGCTCTTTCAGATGGTGCAAAATGATTTTTGTCGCTGTAATTGGTGTATTAAGGAAAAAACGCCAGGAATTTTAGTTTAATGTAACAATTAATAAACTTATAATTAAAGATTCAAAAGGAGTGCTCCGAGATGAACATTCTTTTCCAAAGCTATGTTTATGACAAATTCCAGCCTCTGTAAGTTCAGCGTCTGCTTGTAGAGCGCCAACACACACCGTAATCTCCATTTATTAGAGAGATAAAGACGAGTTAAAATGTTTAGAGTCCAACTCTGTACCGAATCAGTATGGAGAGAAAACAAATTAAGTGTCATCTTATGGCGCATCATTTTCATGCGAATATTTCCTAGGTTTAATCACTTCACAGAATTTTAGAACTCTCTGTTCCTGCACTACCTGCTGCATAATTTTGAAAGTATGTTTGGAAAGTTTTGAGTTTTTTTCTGATAGACAAGTTCAATCTGTGTATAGAATTAGGTTGCTCATCAGATTAAAGTCTTAAAATAGATTTTTGAAAGATTATTTTGGTAATTAACTTTCTTTGACTTGTAAGATTAATTTCCAATAAGAACATTCAATTTAAAATTTAGTTAAAAAATAAGTAGAAAAGAAATAAGATTAACATAATTAAGTGTATACCCACATTCTGCCATCATTTACAGTAATGTATAAAGTAAAACATTTTCTCAAATAAAGTAATCAATTCCGTTGATTGTACTTTTATTCATTTTGTAGCATATCGTAAATTAATTCTGATTGTGCTGTTAGAGTATCTATTTATATTATTAATACCTATATTATTATCAAGTATAATAATCATCAAATTCTGTCGGATATGAGGTACAGTATTATCCAAAAATTAAAATAAAAAAAATCGTTGATTGGAATTAAGCCACTAAATTTATTTTGTGGTAATTATGCTCTCCTCTCTTATTTTTAGTTGTGTTATTTCTTATAATTTGAAATTTAAATTTTCATTCTTAATACCTGTTGATAGAAAAAACCGTTTTATCGAGATAAATTTTAAATTGAGTTTTAAATTAATTACTAAATTTATCATTTAGTTGAATTAAAATGCTGAGATACGGCAAACCTCTGATTCACTTAACACCCACTGTATAAAGAGACCTCAGATGTACGCAGGAACGATCCTATTTGCTTACTTTTCAGAATGAGGAAAATTCACTTACCCTGTCAAACCGATTGACAGCTCTCAGAATTTAAGAAACACCTCCTGCCTCTGTCTAAACCCTCAAGCCGAGCCCTCTTAACGAAGAAAAGCGCAAGAGTAGGGCAAATCAACGTCCTAACGATAGCAGGGTGAAAACTAGTGAAATTGAACGATTTTGCGTCCCGATTCTTGCCCGAAGAAGGACGAGCTAGGACGTCCTGCGACCGATAGATTTAAGCTACAATATCCAAATTATATTCTTTTTCTTGTAAATACTTTTACTCAAACTACCGTTTATGTGTGCTGAGATAATAGGAGATAAACACTCAGATAAACACTGAAGAATATTTAAAGGACAGCTTCACTGCCGATGTGGAACTGTTCATATATGCTGATATTTAAAATTATCAATTAACTTCTCTCTATATTTCCAGAGAGAACCTCCGTCCATTAATCTTTGTGTATATAACTCAAGGATGACAAGCATTATTGCTTGATTAGAAATATGAGTCGACTTCTCGATTTATCTCACAATATGGCGGTAAGAACATTTTGCTGTATTTCATAGCTTGCTTCGTTCTACCACGGATCTTTTGCCTAAAGCTCATTTGCCCAGATTTGTAATGAGTATAACCTCAACGCATCATCCTTGCCAGAACCAGGAGAAGATAGTGTGTAAGAATTTAAGCAGCAAAATTTTTAGGCTCTGCCCAATAAAATAATTGTGTCCCAACACCATGGAAGAAGTATATTTTGTTTTTCCATTTTGACTTGAAAAGGGAAAAGTTCCTGTCGCTTTTCAGTTTGTTGACAGTTTTCAATTTCATCCTCTCTTCAGAAACTAGTCAGAAATTTGGATCGATCTGCCATTTACTATGCCAAAGTTATGTGCCCTCTTCTCAACACTGAGATCTGTTACTCAAAGGGAATATATCCTATGAATACAAGTCTTTGT